>CAWUFW010006061.1:0-45000 GCA_963921515.1 Calotriton arnoldi
CTCTAGTGCTCATGTTTCAGATGTACATGTTGTTGGTGCAGCTAACCATGCCCTTGCTGCAGTGATGGTGATATCTGGTATCATGATTATGAAGTGTTACTGTGCAGGAACCCATGTGGTCCAGGGGGAATGTGTCCTATCATGTGGTGTATCCATGTCATCAATAGCAGCATCTGAGGGTGTCATGTGTTCAGTATTTGGCAATGGGTTTCCTACTTACATTGGCAATTTCATATCTGTGGCTTCCACCCCTGCACATCTGTTGTGCCTGCCATCGTTGCATTTGTCTACTTCCCTGACCGTGTTGCCATCTCCAGTGGACATGCAGGTTTGGGCATCAATGGGGAGGGACTCATCCGTGTAGTCAGTGCAACATTGCTATACAAGTGTGTTGGATCTGTGCTGATGATTCCGTTGGCACATCCATGACCAGGCTGATGTGATGGGAGCCCTCATTTGGTGCTAATTGTTGATTGTGTGACCAAGTGCTCAGCTGACATGATGGGGCCCTACTGAGGCAACATATGGCACAGCTTTCCTCACACAGGAGTGGAGTCCCCTCATGGCAGTGTGTACACGTGTGACATTGCCTGCGCCCAAGGTGTGTGTTGTATGTGCATGTCTGTGTGTTCACTTTCATTCATCTGCGCATGCTGTGATCCCTAGTGTTGTACCTGTTTGTGATGCTTGCTGACTTGAGCTATGTTCCCCCAAATTCTTCTCCCTGTGTTCTCTGTGATGTGGGTGCATGGCACATTACTGGTCATCAGGGTGTCACCCATAGGTGTGTTTGCTGTCAGGGCTGAGTTTGTGTGCAGACGCAGATGGGTCACAGTCAGGTTTCCCCTTGGCACTTATTGTTTGCCCCTGTCATGTGATTTCCAGTTTGTGTTATCTTTCAGTGATTGTGACACGTTGTGTGTGTGACTGCTGGCACTCCTCAGGGTCCGGGCTGCAATGTTGGTTGTTGTCTATGTGTGTTCTTTGTGGGTGACCTTGGCTTCTTCATTGGTGTGTGACTGTGGCTGGGATCCCATTGGTCGGTGTGGTATTGCCGTCATGTCCATGTACAGCGTAGTGTGCAGTGTGTCAGACATTCAGGAGTCTTGTTGAGTGTCCATGTGTGATGTGTTTCTACACCTTGGTTCCCACCCACCACCCTGGAAAAGTCATGGGTGCATGTGCAATGTCACCAGTGCATGTGTACTTCACTGCTGCACATTGTTGGAGGTCGAGGGGTGTGGTGTTGAGTGTGTGCAGATGAGAGTTGTTGCCCGGCTAGGCCCCTGCCTCCATGTTGGCCTTGGCTTACTGGCCATGCTGATTGATTTGTGCTTGTGTAGGTGTGATGGTAGTTTGTTGCTCAGGACACCTGACTGTGGTTCACAGTGTGAACGACATTTAGCTTTGTCATCACAGTGGTATTTTTATTCAGCCCAGGGTCACCACATTGTGGGGGCCCTGGGGGTGGTGCTGTGGTGTGTCTGTGACTTGCTGTGTCAGTTGTTGTTCCTACGTGCCTGTGTGACATGTGTGTTTTGTGCTCCCTCTCACCTGACAATGCCTGCTTGCCCACATAGGGGATTTGGATCCATGAGTTACCTTAGTGTGGCAGTGTATGCACATCTGTATGATTGGTATTCAGCTCTCCTCATGTGTTGTGTGGTTGCCTGGGGACACTGGCACCCCCACCCCTCACCTGCTGTGTATGATGACAGTGTTGGTCTGCCTGTTTGTGTTTGTGCATCTGCACCACTGCATTGGCATATCTTGGGTGTGCCATTGGCTGTATGTTGTTTGGTGTGTTTCCCCTGCTGTCCCTGGGACTCATAGGTCATCGGTCAGCACAGTGATCATGGTTTGTGTGTCCCATTGCTGCCATGGTATGGTATCTGTTCACCTCACATCTGCTGTCTCCACAGGGTATCTGCATTTGTGTGCCCATTGGTGCAAATATGTGGTTCTGCATTCTGATGGTCACTTCTGTCATTGTGTCATTGATGACTGTTGACGGTCTCAGCCCCCATGGGTGTTGTTTGTCTGCACATGGCCAAAGGAATGTTTCATTTGCACTGCAGTATTTGGCTCCCCCAATTTATGTTGCAATGGGACACATACACTACTTTGCCACGGATGAGTTTTTGGTTCTGTGACCAGGAATGATCCATGCAGTTTGGCAGTTGCAGCTCTTTCTTTGTCAACAATTACCTTTTGGTCACTGTGATGATGAGGGTGTAGACCCCATTGCCACAATGGTCAAAATGTGCTTCAGCTATGGACCCCACACTTGCCTTTTGGTCACTGTGATGATGGGGGTTTAGACCCCATTGCCACAATGGTCAAAATGTGCTTCAGCTATGGACCCCACACTTGCCTTTTGGTCACTGTGATGATGGGGGTTTAGACCCCATTGCCACAATGGTCAAAATGTGCTTCAGCTATGGACCCCACACTTACCTTTTGGTCACTGTGATGATGGGGGTTTAGGCCCCATTGCCACAATGGTCATGGGCTGCTTGCATTGTGGGTGCCACACACATATATGTGTGGCACATGTGCTAGGGGGTCACATTGTATGTTGAAAGTCATGTTCGGTGTTGTAGGCATTTGACACAGCCTACACACGCTTGTCATGGTGGTGGGGGATGTCTTAATCTTGCATTCCCTAGGTTGTGGTGTGCTTGTTGTGTCATGCATTGTCCATCCTATGAGTGGGGGTGGTAGTAGTGGTAGGCATCCAGCCCCCTGGCTAAGGGTGGTAGTAGTGGTAGGCATCCTGCCCCCCGTGGGTGAGGGTGGTAGTAGTGGTGGGCATCCAGCCCCCCTGGCTAAGGGTGGTAGTAGTGGTAGGCATCCTGCCCCCCTGGGTGAGGGTGGTAGTAGTGGTAGGCATCCTGCCCCCCGTGGGTGAGGGTGGTAGTAGTGGTGGGCATCCTGCCCCCCTGGCTAAGGGTGGTAGTAGTGGTAGGCATCCTGCCCCCGTGGGTGAGGGTGGTAGTAGTGGTAGGCATCCTGCCCCCCGTGGGTGAGGGTGGTAGTAGTGGTGGGCATCCTGCCCCCTGGCTAAGGGTGGTAGTAGTGGTGGGCATCCTGCCCCCTGGCTAAGGGTGGTAGTAGTGGTAGGCATCCTGCCCCCCGTGGGTGAGGGTGGTAGTAGTGGTGGGCATCCAGCCCCCTGGCTAAGGGTGGTAGTAGTGGTGGGCATCCTGCCCCCTGGCTAAGGGTGGTAGTAGTGGTAGGCATCCTGCCCCCCGTGGGTGAGGGTGGTAGTAGTGGTGGGCATCCTGCCCCCTGGCTAAGGGTGGTAGTAGTGGTAGGCATCCTGCCCCCCTGGGTGAGGGTGGTAGTAGTGGTAGGCATCCTGCCCCCCGTGGGTGAGGGTGGTAGTAGTGGTGGGCATCCTGCCCCCCTGGCTAAGGGTGGTAGTAGTGGTAGGCATCCTGCCCCCTGGCTAAGGGTGGTAGTAGTGGTAGGCATCCTGCCCCCCGTGGGTGAGGGTGGTAGTAGTGGTGGGCATCCAGCCCCCCCTGGCTAAGGGTGGTAGTAGTGGTGGGCATCCTGCCCCTCTGGCTAAGGGTGGTAGTAGTGGTAGGCATCCTGCCCCCTGGCTAAGGGTGGTAGTAGTGGTAGGCATCCTGCCCCCTGGCTAAGGGTGGTAGTAGTGGTAGGCATCCTGCCCCCCTGGGTGAGGGTGGTAGTAGTGGTAGGCATCCTGCCCCCTGGCTAAGGGTGGTAGTAGTGGTAGGCATCCTGCCCCCCGTGGGTGAGGGTGGTAGTAGTGGTGGGCATCCTGCCCCCTGGCTAAGGGTGGTAGTAGTGGTAGGCATCCTGCCCCCCTGGCTAAGGGTGGTAGTAGTGGTGGGCATCCTGCCCCCTGGCTAAGGGTGGTAGTAGTGGTAGGCATCCTGCCCCCGTGGGTGAGGGTGGTAGTAGTGGTGGGCATCCTGCCCCCTGGCTAAGGGTGGTAGTAGTGGTAGGCATCCTGCCCCCCTGGGTGAGGGTGGTAGTAGTGGTAGGCATCCTGCCCCCCGTGGGTGAGGGTGGTAGTAGTGGTGGGCATCCTGCCCCCTGGCTAAGGGTGGTAGTAGTGGTGGGCATCCTGCCCCCTGGCTAAGGGTGGTAGTAGTGGTAGGCATCCTGCCCCCTGGCTAAGGGTGGTAGTAGTGGTAGGCATCCTGCCCCCGTGGGTGAGGGTGGTAGTAGTGGTGGGCATCCAGCCCCCCTGGCTAAGGGTGGTAGTAGTGGTAGGCATCCTGCCGCCCGTGGGTGAGGGTGGTAGTAGTGGTGGGCATCCTGCCCCCTGGCTAAGGGTGGTAGTAGTGGTAGGCATCCTGCCCCCCTGGGTGAGGGTGGTAGTAGTGGTAGGCATCCTGCCCCCGTGGGTGAGGGTGGTAGTAGTGGTGGGCATCCTGCCCCCTGGCTAAGGGTGGTAGTAGTGGTAGGCATCCTGCCCCCTGGGTGAGGGTGGTAGTAGTGGTAGGCATCCTGCCCCCCGTGGGTGAGGGTGGTAGTAGTGGTGGGCATCCTGCCCCCTGGCTAAGGGTGGTAGTAGTGGTGGGCATCCTGCCCCCTGGCTAAGGGTGGTAGTAGTGGTAGGCATCCTGCCCCCGTGGGTGAGGGTGGTAGTAGTGGTGGGCATCCTGCCCCCTGGCTAAGGGTGGTAGTAGTGGTAGGCATCCTGCCCCCCTGGGTGAGGGTGGTAGTAGTGGTAGGCATCCTGCCCCCCGTGGGTGAGGGTGGTAGTAGTGGTGGGCATCCTGCCCCCTGGCTAAGGGTGGTAGTAGTGGTAGGCATCCTGCCCCCTGGCTAAGGGTGGTAGTAGTGGTAGGCATCCAGCCCCCTCTGGGTTGGGGTGGTGGCGCGCATTCAGGCCCCTGTGTGCATATGTGGCATTGGTGATGGGCATCCCGCCCCTATGGTGCTGCTGTTGCTGGTGTAAGTATATTCAGATTCCCCGTGTATGTGTGTGATGTGTCGTGTACGTGTTGTATGTGTTTTGTGGTTGGTGTCTGACTTACCTTCTGCGCCGTACGCGTCCGTGCCTGTTCCGGTAGTAGATGTAGAATATTGGTATGATCGGGACGAAGGGATTCATGGTTGGTTCGTGTCGTTCGTCCTTCTCGTTGCTTCGCGTCGTCCTCGTCGCTTCGCGTCGTCCTCGTCGGTGCCGTGTTCGTCTCGTAGCCGTGGATCGTGTTGTGGCGCGATTTGGAGCTTATGTGCGCCTCTCCCGGATGCTTTGACGTGCCGTGCGTAGCGACGGGTTCGGCGCGTACGGGAAGCGCATCGTACTTGTCCGGCCGGACGGGGCTGCATTTTCCCTTCCGTGCGACTCGATTCGGCGTTTCCGGATTCGCCTCGGTCGGAGAACAGGACCCGGTTTGGGTGAGTACGGCTCGGCCGGAATTTTTGCTGTTGTGCGCATCGTACTTGCTCGTTCGGTGTGCTGTACGGATCGGTCGGGAAACTGGCTTTCGCATGGCTTTTTTCCCGACCGAATGGTATTGGGTGCGCCTCCGACCGAGATCGGAATCGGCCCCTTAGTTACTTATCACTCTTCACAAATGGAAAGGCAGGTTTGCCAATGATAATTACAGCACATCCAGGTGCTTAATCGATAAACAATACCTATTTTAATTTCAATTATTTAGTTTTGCTGCAATGCACTTATTCACATTTTTTACTGTAAATCCAAGCCCTTTGCTGTGTGCACCTGGGCCACAAATGCAAAAAATAAACTGACTCCATCTTGTTCGAGTCACATGAATGCATTGCTATTGCACTAATACATGCACAAGCTTCATGAACTAACAATTAAGGGTATTTTGCAGGCGCATCTCCGGAGTGGCATGGGAAGACAAAGGAGAAAGATGTGATGTTCCCATTCTGGCATTCGCAAGTAACTTTCAAGGATACAGCTGTAGTGGGAAGAACGCACAATTTAACAAAATGTTACCAGGAGAATAGATATTGTTAGGTTGCAGGGGTCTGACGTTCAGAGAAAGTAGAAGAGGAAATGGTGATCTTGTCAATGAGTTGTGGGCGATTTGCAGAAATACAATGAAAGGGATTTAGGCAAACATGCATGTGACAGAGTAGTCTGTGCTAAGTGAGAGGAGGGCATGCAGCGGATTGAAAAGAGGGAGATGATCATTTGAAAGACAAGCATTGGCATAGCCAATAGGTCTCGCTTTTGGGACCTTATAAGTATTTAGTTATGCAACTGTTGCATGGCTAAACACTTATAAGGTCCCAAAAGTGAGACCTATTGGCTATGCCAATGCTTGTTTTATCAGTGCCCTCTGCACGTCGTGTTACTGGGGTGATTTATAGCATAGTGTAATGCTAAAACCCCTCTTCCACGGCCTCCAGAAACACTTTGCACTTCACCAAGGATGAGAACCCAGCGCAGTGTATTTTCTATGGTTACGCATTCTGAACTAAATGAAGAGCATGGTCTTGTGGCTCGCTTCTAACTGGCTATGTTCACTTGTTAGAAAGCAGAGTCTTGTTTACAGTGTTAGAAGGTGACCGGGCAGGAAACTGCTTTAGACATGTTTAATAGTATTATTGTTCGTACTTGCCCATTCCTTGTTTATTTGCTGCACACTTTTGTATTCAGTACTTGGCAAGCTACATATGTCAGAAATATGTGAAACCATTCCTACCACATATTTTAATTTAGTTATTTTAAGAGGCTGATTACATTCGGTGTTTACCAGACGAATGCATTTATGGCCATAACACAGAAAAGAATTGGGAAGACGTTAAACCAGGCTGTGCGGTGGGTCACTGAACTTCTTGAAAACCAGAACATTCAAATTTAAAACATAGCAATGCTTACTGAAAAGCAAGAGCCGCTGCAAACATAGTGTAACTGGCCTGCAATGTGAGAGTTTACGAGTCTTACACAAGGAATAATTGCAGAGTGATTAATTAGTAAAAGTCCCTCTTTATACAAGCGAGGTGCCCTGCCTGAGAGCTATTTTCAACACGACAGCGCACGTGCTGCACTAATACGTTACAGGATCTGTCTTGACAACGCTGAATGCTCAATTGGTTTGGTAAATGTTGTGGCAGTAACTGTACAGTGATTCATGCCACCGGGTTTGTGTTGCTCATTCGTTGCATGACTGCCAGTGTCTTCTCCTATAAACCTTCCGCCACGAAGACAATATGCTCTGTTGGAGGTCACCATACTATACAGGGCAGGTGCCTCTTTAGGAGGGCATAGAGGCAGTCAATGGCAACCCATCACGTGCGTGCCTCTGGCCTGCAAAACAATTAGTTACACATTCCCCTGTTAATTGGTGTTAGAAGTAAAAACACAGCACGTTGGTAGCCTAAAGTCCAACTAGCTTATAATGCAAAACAGCAAGAAGCAAAGCAAAACTTAAAAGGCAATTGTCTTTTCAAATGTCATGGCTCTTGCTAGAAAACATTGAGTTGGAAGAGCCAAAATTCATGTAAAATCATCCTAATAGATATACACAATTTCTCTCAATCCAATGTGGCGAAGTTACCAAAAATGTTGACACTCAGCAAAAACTTAACTAATGTACAGGTGTCCGAATCTTGCCCTGAAGGAATCACGGAATGGTCACGAGGGGACAATATCATTCATGTGTACAATACTGGCCCCATTATTCTCAAAATCCTGCTTGTTGACCAACATGCCGTAATTCATGGTGGTTCTAGAGGCTTCTGGGACAACAGGTGTCCTTCACAGTGATAGTACCTCAAGCCAAGCACCCCACGTGTCCTCTACAGCACCATCTGATGGCAGATATACACAGGCGGCCGGAATCCCAGTCGCAGCTCATCCATGTCCAGCAATTACTGCCTCCAAACTTGCTGTGGTGGACCCTGGCTCACACCTCATGATTGAATTACCATTATGCCTGACCCTTCCACAGTTCACGCTCACCACAGTACGATTCTAAAGTATATTGTTGGGAACACACCATCAGTACCTTGTGAGACAAGTCAGATTGGCACATAAATGTCTTGAAGCCGAATGCAATTTCCTTGCGGCTAAAAACCTCTTCAAGTGATATAGAATGTGGAAATCTGCTTTCCAAGACTCCTTGATCTGGCAGTCTTCCATAGTGCAGAGGACAGCCACACCAGAGCATACAGCCCGAGGAATCCTCACAACTTACCATGCAAGTAGAAAATGCTTTAAGAAGTGTTCTACTCTGTGCCATCCTGCCCTACATGACTTTGCCACTCATCTGAACAGTCACTAGTTATTCTCCTAGATAAGCAGGGGTCTGGAACCCATCAGGAATGGCTTGATGCTGGACTTGATGGGATCATTTGTGAAGAGATAGTCTGTGGTGCTCTGTAATCCTGCTTGCTCTAAACTGGCCACACCCAGTGATTCTCAGTCCGCTCCATCTCTTGAGAAGGATCAGATTTGCATTCCCTCAAGGAAAGGTCACTTGCTGTTCATGGAGAAAACGAGGATTTCGCCCCCCCTGCCTTTACACTCGTTTTGCTTCAGTACCTGGGTCTTGAGGAGCTAACATTTTCGTGTCAAGGTATGTCCTCAAAACCTGACTGTCACATTGCCTTACAGGAATCTATCCACCATAACTTGAATAATAAGAAACAACTGAGATATGCCACTGAGAATTCCTGAAGAACGCCAACCTACTAATCTGCTTAGATTCATATGCTTTTTTGGCATCATCTGGCTGGGACAAGTTGCAGATGGAAACCTAGAGGACTTACATCTTAAAGTACAGGAACAGACGTAGGTAGTTATCCGATATAGCTAATGCGGCCAGCAAGACCTCTATCGGGCCTTATGTATCTGATCCCTCTAGTTAAGAATCTGTCTGCCTCCGGAGACCAAACCCGTTCTGCCAGGCTTTATGCTTTATTCACATTCCTATTGACCCAATGGCTCTTTATGAAATCAAGAATCTAGCATGGCAAGGTTCCTCATTGACAATGACTAGGTGCATATGTGAGCAGAAAGTCCTCTGTGCCATGGTACCTTTCACAGCTTTCCATATGTACAGGATATTTTTTAGGTCGAGCCTGGGCAGCGCATGCGCTGCTCTGCGAGGCATGCTGCATTTGAGTATGGACTTGAAGCTCCGTCCATATTTTTCAGTGGCTTGTGTCATTGTCCCTTGTAAATGCTAGCTTCTGATTCGTTAATAGGCTTGTTAGTCCCTCCTTAGTACCCCCTTGTCTTCATTTGTAACCTCCTATGAGGACTGGCCCTTTTACTTCTGTTGTTACACGATATGTCTTATTTAGTCTGTAAGCACTATTTTCTTTAATGCGTTTCTCTTACTGCAGGTATGACATGCATTCCTGCAACTTTCAGCGCGCCATGTGCGCTTTCAGTTTCCAAGCAGCCCGTCCCGTTCCAAGCAGCCCGTGGCGGTCGAGGTCTCGCATTTACAAAAGTTAGAGCTATTGGCATTGTAAATGACAATGCTTTTTATTTGTGTGTTAATTATCAAAACAGATAAATAAAAGGCATTGTCATTTACAATGCTAATAGCTTAAACTCTCGCAAATGCGAGACCTATTGCATTGCAAATGCTTGTTATTAACAGCAGCCATCACTTAAACTTTAACAGAATTCATTTCCCATAAACCCAAGGGAAAAAGTCACAGTTCCTCAAGTATAAACATCCAATCAGATGATGCCAGGACCCCTCCATAGTTTTTTTTTGTGTGTTTTTTTTTAAAACTCTTTATTAACAGTTTCCAAGAGACAAATTAATAGCATAGCGTACAGTACAGTAGTATCATTCTGCTACAATCCTTAATAAAGCACAGTCTAACAGCTAATCTGGCAAGCGAATATCCCAGCACGTTAACAGCCCCTGTTTTCCATCTCCTCGCAGTAGAGAAACAGTATCGTAGGCTAGCCTCATCCCCATCCACGATGTTTACGTTTGATGCCCTCCTTTCTGCCCCGTAAATACCCTGTGCAACCCCCTTCATTCAGGCATATCTGACTCAATTGCTTTATCTAGTAGCTCAGCAGTGCTTGTGACTCCTCCATCTAGATGTCCTATTACAGCGTTCACAGTCGCATTGTTCCCTTCTGCTCCAATTAGTTTAGTTTGAAGATATGCTGTGTATAGTGCCCAGAAGTTCTTGGGTCTGCTGCGCGGCAGGAGTAGTTCGCTGTAATTCTCGGTCTGGATGCTGCAGTATAGCATATCAGTTGCCCAGCTAGCTATCGTAGGGAGAGGGCCCTTAGCCCAGCTAATCGCTACTCTACGCCTGGCTAGTACAATCCCATGTCTACCAATCGTCTGACTGCCTTAGCTATGGGTTTGGTATATCCTAACAGGGCCAACAGGGGGTTCGGCATCAGTGTTGTATCTATGATCTCTCCAGCTCCCTGAATACCTCCAACCAGAAAGTGGCGACACCCGGGCAGAACCAAGCCAAGTGTATAAAATCCGCTATGTCAACCCCACAACGCTCGCATTCCGCTGTGTCTCGGAGCCCATATCTGCATAGTCGCTCTGGAGTGTAATACACCCTATTTAAGAACTTAAAATGTATTAACCTATGCCTGCCATTCAGGGATATCCGCTTGGTGCTCTCACAGCAATATTTCCACATTAGATCGTCCAGTTCCTCACCTAAGTCCACCTGCCAAGCAAGCCGTGCCTTCGTGTAGTGATTTTTCCGGTAGTCCTGGGACAGTTTACAGATCTTGGACACCATCCGAGCAGGAGATTCAGTTTTGATCACATACGTAAGGGGGGCCAGGTCCGGGGGTTCCGCTAAGTCGTTACCCAGGATGTTAGCCATAGCGTGCCTAACCCTGTGGACTTGGAATTTGTGTAACAATGTGGGACTATCTGCCGTGGCCGCTATCGCTTCCCAAGTCTTGACTATGCCCTCCGCAAACATGTCTCCAATCTGCTGCATATCTAAGTCGTGGAGGGCTCGTACAACCCCACGGTCCCTGCACGGGGGCAACCAGTGACACCATTCAATCGGGGTTAGCGGGAAGTATGCTATAGCTCCAGCTTGCAGCTTCAGCAGGCATTGCCATGCCTGCGTGGTCGCATAGATGGAGTCCATAATTCCCGTTCATCGGGCTGGCATCTTGTACAACAGTGCAGGGAGTGGGTGCAGTGCCGCCACCACTCGCTCTATCCGCAGGTGGGGTATATCGGGCGAACCGTGCATCCAGAGGTGAGCATGTGCGCTTTGTGCCGCCCTATAATATAGGTCCAGGTCTGGTGCCCCAAGACCCCCCATGCTATATGGGAGCGTGAGGACGTCCCATTTAACTCTAGCCCGTTTCCCTGCCCAGGCAAGCTTAATCATTAGGGAGGTCAGTGTGCGGAAAAAAACTTTTGGCATCACTATTGGTATATTGGCGAAGAGGAATAGGAAGCGGGGTAGTACCACCATTTTCATTATCGCAATACTTCCTATCAACGACAGCGGCAACCTTATCCATTTATCTATATCGTCTTCAAGTTTACTTACAGCGACCCCGTAATTTTCCCTGTACACCAGCTCCGAGTCGGTATGTATTTTAACGCCTAGGTATCGTACAGTGTCAGTCGTCCATTGGAGGGGATAATCTGGTGTGAACTGTTTTGTATGTGGGGTAAGTGGGAAAATTTGAGATTTTGTCCAATTGAGTTTTAGACCCGAGACTGTGCCAAATTTCACTACCTCCCTCAGAATTGAGGACAGATTGCTATCAGGATCCCTAACGTACAACAGCGTATCATCCGCATATGTGGAGACTATGAGTTCATACCCTGGGAAGCGTATTCCCTTGTGCCGGTGGTATTCTCAAAGTGCACAGGCCAACGAACGGTTCTGCTACTAGTGCATAGAGGAGCGGGGATAGCGGGCAACCCTGCCTTGTGCCCCTAGATATTTGTATTGGAGCCGTGACTAAATCACCAACTTTTATTCGAGCCGTGGGAGAATTGTATAATACCCCAAGCATTTGCAAGAAGACGCTCCCAAGGCCCATTCTGGTCAGCACCTGCCTCATGAACCTCCATTCGACGGAGTCAAATGCTTTTTCCATATCAAGGAACACTGTCACTGCCTGAACATCCTGTTTAGTATGCTGCATTGCTCCAAATACTGTCCTTAAATTATAAGTTATATTTCTGCTGGGGACGAATCCCGCCTGCTCTGGGGCAACTAGTAACAGGATCAGAGGTGCTAGCCGGGCCGCTAAGACTTTGGCATATATTTTGGTGTCAACGTTAAGCAATGACAGTGGGTGGTACGATGAGCACTCGGAGGGTGGTTTATCAGGTTTTAAAATGGCAACTATCACAGCCTCTCTCATGGATGGCGGCATAGCCCCTTCTTCACACATCTCCTCAAATAGGGTAGCCAGGTGGGGGACTAGGAGATCTTTGAATTCTTTGTAGAATTGGACAGTCAATCCATCTACATCCGGCGTGCTGCCCGCTTTCATCCCCCGCTAGTGCTGCCGTTATCTCCTCAAACGACAGAGGCCTCATAAGGTATTCCCGGTGCGTATTGGTGAGCCAGGGCAGTTTGATATACGTTAAATAATCAAGTATTTCCTCGTCCGAGGTAACATTCTGGGAGCCATACAGGGTCGTTTAGTACTGCCTGAAACGCTCCGCTATGTCCACCCCCTCAGTCAGGACCTCGCCCTCTGCACTATGTATCTCAGCAACTACGTTTGTGTCTCTGTGCTTCCTCAGAAGGGAGGCCAGGATCGCACCAGGACGTTCGCCTTCGCCGTATGTACGGGCCGTGGCGTACTTGCCAAGGTGCTTAAGTTCCGAGTCTGCCTCCTCGTGATATTCAGCAAGTAGCTTTTTAATTTCATCTAGGGTTTCTTCATCTGCATGAACCTGGAGTCGCCGCTCTAGCGTTTTAAGGGATCTTTCTAACGTCACCAATCGACCTCGGATAGCCCGAAGGACACCAGAATGTTTAGACATGGCAATACCTCAAATATAGACTTTAAATGCCTCCCACACTGTTGCGAACGAATCAACTGAGCCCACATTACATACAAAAAAGGTTTCTATGGCCTCAGCCATGTCAGCCCTGAAAGCGGAGTCCAGCAGCGAGAACGGGGGGAAGCGCCATGTAAAGGGCGGGATGTGTTTCCGTGGGGTATCTATTTCTAATAACACCGGGGAGTGGTCTGATAGAGTGCGGGGGAGGACAGTACATTGCCGGATTTGACCATACGTAGTCCTGTCAGCTAGCCAGTAGTCAATCCGGGTGTGCAGGTCATGGTAAGCCGAGAAGTGTGTGTAACCACCCTCAGTCGGTCGGCGCTGCCGCCACACATCGCACAAATCTAATTGTGTCATAGCGTCAGCTATTATGCGCGCCGAAGCTGCAGGACGCCGGTCTGGGCCTCCAGATCTATCTAATTGCGGATTCAATACACAATTGAAGTCTCCTCCCCAGAGCTTGTTGCCCCCTTCATATCTTCTCATTTTTTCTAGCAGCAAGGCATAAAACTTCGGGTTGTCAAAATTTGGACCATATATATTTACTATTGTCAAATCTACTCCTTTCCCCCGACATCTAGAGATGACATATTTACCCTCCAAGTCCGTTTCTAGGGGTTCCAATTTTAAATGTGATTTGGGGTTTACCCAAGTAATAACTCCGCGCGCGTGTGTGTGGTATAGCCCGCAGCATGGACATTGCCCTGCAGCCCTCTAGTACGCAGCATAGCGCACCCACTAGGTAAGTGTGTAGCAGCGCGATATCGATATTATGCCTTGCTATATATGCCATGACTTTCCTTAATTTTCTGTGGTCATTGAGGCCTCTAACGTTCCAAGTCATGACTCTAATCTTACTGCCGGTGTTCTTGCCATCAGTGATATGATCCTCCATCACGTGGGCTGCCCTACTGATCGCAGTCTGTGCCCTACCTTGTGATCGCTGTAGATACCTCTCTGCACCTGCGCTGCCACGATCGTGCGAAACATCTTATAGTACTTTTGTCTACGAGCCCTCCCTCCCCCCACCCACGTCAAGCAGCCCCCAACTCTGCACTGGCGAAATCCCCCCCTGCAAATCCCATTAATCATAACTGATCTTTACATTCAGCAATAATAAACAACAAAAAACAAAAGGGTGGGCCCCAGGGTGTGGTGTTCACACGTGGGCGGATGTTGCCGGCCCTCTTTTCTAACTTGGCTTAGGTGGGTTGTCTTCCCAATCAGTCAGCCATCTCAAACATCTAATGCATCAGGAATTCAGTATGCCGTTTAAAGGTACTCCCAACTGCCCAACTATCTTTTACCCTGGAGGGCACAGTCTCAGGACCCTGCCATGGCCCCCGGGCATAACTTTTTTCGCCGCCCCACAGCTGCAATAGGGTATACTGCCTATGCTTCATATCTCCCCTTATAAGTCCAAACTTCTTATCTGAATTTGAGTCCATCTCGAGCATCAGTCCTGGTCATCAAGGTCGCCCCTAGCCGCTCCTTCTGCGTCTCGTAGCTCAGGACTGCGTGGCTTCTCCTTTGACCACTCCTTCAGGGCTTTCTACAGCTGCTTTGGGTCCACGAATATCCTGGATTTGCCTTGTCTGTTGACTCGTAGTCTCGCCGGATACAGCATGGCGTAATCGAGACCTTGTTCCCGCAATTGGCGCTTAAGGGGGACAAACTGTCTGCGCGCCTCCTGGACCCGCATTGTGAAGTCCGGGTAAAGGGAAATAGCAGAACCCTCATATTGTAATACCTGCTTTTCTCGTGCGGCTTTCAGCGCCGCATCCCTGTTCCTGTAGTTAAGTAGTTTGGCTATTATAGGTCGCGGTGGCGCACCAGGATTTGGCCGCGGGCCCAACGAGCGATGCGCTCTTTCAACCACGAACATTGTTGAGAATGTTTCCGCGCCCAGCAGGGTGACCAAAAGTCGTTCTACAAACAGCTCCATGTTCCCAATTGAAGTCGTCTCCGGAAGGCCAGTAATTCTTATGTTACTTCTCCGTGACCGCGCTTCAAGATCTTCAGCTTTATCTTGCAGGTTTTGTAGCGCTATTCCCATCCGCTTACGTTCGGTATCCATTTCTGATTGCGCCTCCTCAACTTCTGTGACTCTGCGCTCCGTCATGTCGGTGCGTTCTACCAGTTTGTCCATTCTTTCCGTTATGCGGTCCATGCGATAAGTGAGTGAGTCCAGTTTAGTGTCAATAGCAGACAAACGTTTTTGCATGGCAGCCAGTATGGTCCGGATGTCACCATCCACCTGTTCAGGCGACTCACCCCGTTCTCCCGAATGGCTCTCGGGTGTGCCATCTCGAGTCCTTGATTTCCGCTGCTCGATGGAGAGCTTGGGCTGCGCTCTGTCGACTTTGCCCATAGTACTGTCTCCGATATGGGCCTAGTGTGCGTACGCCCTCAGGAGCCTGCACGGGGTCTGTATCAGCAATTTCAGCAGGCCACCAGCCGGCACACCTCACCCCACAGACCAGCCCGCTAACAGGGACGCTGAGGTCCAGGGGAATGGACCGTTGGTGGCGTCCAGTATCGCACTCCCCGCTGGCAGCCACCGAGCAAGTAGGTAGTGGAACTAGGCCCAACCCAGGCAGGTAGTCGGCAGCAGCACCCTCACACTCCTCAGTCGCTCCCAGGAGCTATATTCAGCGACCTCTCCAGCTCTTGTTTTTCATCTGTCCTTGGAGGTACTGTGACTTATGCCGTGTCTTGCGACGCACTATGGCCCGACTGGTGCGCAAGTTCGCTAATCAGGGAACTCCGCCCATTGCATGCTATCACTATATTCAGACCTGGTGCAGGGAGTAGTCCGGTAATTCCTCCGCTCACCCAGGATCCCCAGGCGAGGCAGAGGGCCGCAATCCAAATTCCAAACGTGTGGCACTGTGCAATATGGCCGCGCCCAAAGTCCGACGCCGCCGGCTTAAGGGATTAGTAGAAGCCGCTCAGTCGACCACACCCCAGTCACCAGGCGGTCCCTTTACGCCGCCGCCACCATGCGAGACAAGACTATCCAGGGGGAGAGAGGCCTCCGTCCATGCGCCCCTTGCAGACAGCCTCTACGGCCCCAGCGCCGGGGACCGCACCGCGATGGAAAGGTACAGCCCAGGAAGGCCTCACCACCCTTCCTCGCACACCGCAACACTCACCGCAGCCGTCCGATCGGGCGCTCGTCCCCTCTCCGGACCTGCGGCGTCCCCCAGACTCCGCGCCAGCAATCACGTCTCAGGTCGAGCGCCCCGGGCTCACCACTTCAGGCTCCCGCCGCCGATCTCCAGGCCGGTAGGCGCGGCGCCGAGCCGCCGCAGTTTAATGGCGATAGCTTCGCACCAGAGCCGTCTCAGCAGGCGCGGGGAGCACCTTCACACGCAGCTCTGTTTCCGACGTGTGGATTGTCGGTCCGTGCAAATTAATATCGCCCCAATGCAGGATTATAAACGGATAGTCTAGATGGCTTGACGGAGCTCTCAGTTCAAGCGGCCATCTTGAGCCGTGGCAAGCTCCGCCCCCGACCCCTCCATAGTTCTACAACGCTGTTGGTGCCTCCTCTTTCTTTGCTGCTCAGCAGCTGAGTTAAGTACCTACGGCCACTTGGCCTCCTTAATTGCTGTAACTGTGGTATTTTTGTGCAGGTTTAAGTGCCTAACAGTGATTCCCAATCGCGTTTGTTTTCTGTTTCAGAGCAGCCACAGGAACGCTTGTCCCTCCTCCGTGGCCGCTGTCAATTGAAATTTCACTTCACACGCTGCGGCGCCTGGAGCCATTGCGGTGTTGGCCTTCAGCCACCAGGAGGAGCCACATTACAATCGCGCTCTGTGCGTTTTGCTGACCCGAGCTGGCATGCTCATTTAAGTGAGTGCAATCTGACAGCTCGGGTGTATTTTCAGCTTGTGCCCCCATGCCTGGAGCTTCGATGCCCCGCAGAGGGTTTGTATAATTCTGCGCATAGCGCGTTTTTCCTCTCACGATCACAGACACCAAACCAAGCGAGTCCTTATGCCCAAAGCTGAATAAGTGGCTGAGTGGTGTCCTGCAGGACCTGACCCCGTTATTAGCCCCCTGGGCTGCCATATCTGGTTGGGGAGAACCCCCCACTCTATAACCCCCCATTAAATCAGTTGACCAGCATATTTGCTCCTGTCACTAGCCCTGCATATGCCCCTCCCCCACCCCCATATGGGTCTAACCTGGTTGGGAATTCCTCATTCGGTGTCTGGCATTACCTGGAATAAAACGAGTGACATAGAGGAGACTTACCTAGAGGAGGATACCACTACCGACCTCCCCATTGACGACCACTTTTGTGAGGTGTTATGGACACCTCAATCACAAAAGCTGTGGCTCTGGCGGTGCCCCCCCCCTGGAGAAGACACTCCTGCAGTCGGCAGAGTGCTGCTTCAAACCCCTCCCTGGGAGGGAAGTCAATCTAGGGCTCACGCCTCTTTTACCTCCAGGAGGCCCCGTCCAGCCTCTACCGCTCTTTAAGCGCAAAAGGAACCTCATATCTGGCGTCGACTTGGATGCCTTTGACAGGCTGAAGCACACCTTTATGACCTGCAAACAGCCTTCACTCCTGATTTCCCCAGGAGCCTGGCCCCTCAGGGTTACCACCCCCCTGCCCATCCTCGCCACTTCAGGCCTCCAACTGACTCAGAGGAAGAGCAGGAGTTGGACTCCTGCCCCTGGCGTCCCTCACACTGCCACATACAGAAGGGTCAGCGGCAGTGCCACCCTATACACATCGGATATGCTAGATCTGGAGCGCCGCCTGCATCCCAGTTCCTTGAAATGGGTTCCTACGGACAAAGTCGTGGCCTATGTCGCGGGGTGGCTGCATAAGTCGATTGACAAGGGAGTCTGTAACCCCCTGCGGGCAGAATGCCCAAGCCCATCTCTGGGAGACAAGGTGGCCCTCGTGCTGGACGTTGACGTACGTATGTCCACCTTCTTGGGAAAGCACATGCAAGACCCCAAGAAGGGGATCAACTGGTCCCGGCAGGCTTGCCAGGATAAGCTCTTAGACTTGGCGGGCCCCCTAACCCGTATTTTGGACAAGGCAGAGGATGCCAAAGTATCAGGGACCCTTATCTGTCCTGAAGTCCTATCGGGTTGGGTCCAGCAGACCATCATCCTCCTAGGGAGGGTGAATTGTGCTATCTCCACGGAGAAGCGCCGTTCGCTTCTTATAAAAATTGACCCTAAATTGGGGGACCTACTCACCTTGGAGGCAGACCCCATTGCTCAAGGGGAGTTGTTCGGGGACCCATTCATAGGGGAACTGGGCATATTTGTCCAGACCTTTAACTCCCTGGAGAAGGCGCAGACAGTCATAAAGCGCATCTTTACGTCTCAGGTTTTCTCCAGGGCTGACCGAGGTAGGGAGCGCTCGGCCGGCCGTGCTCAACATCCAGCCTCCACCAGAGGACAAGACAATAGGAAGGGGCGGTACCAAGACGCCTCCAAGTTTGGGAACTTATATCCCACCGGGGATACCCCCACCATCGCAGTGCGAGAGGACGACGACACAGCAGCTATACCCAGGGATCCAATTCAGGTGAACGTTCAGTCCTTCACTCAACAGCACCTGGGGAGCAGACTTGGAAATTTCTTCCACAATTGGCAGGCCCTCATATCCCATGCCTGGGTCCTTCAAACTGTGCGGGGGTTCCACATTGAGTTTTATGGATCCCCCTTACCAGAAAGGAACCCCGATCCCCTAGTCCTCTCACCCGCTCAAGTGTACATGGAGGTTCTGGATTTGCTACGCAAAGAGGCAATCGTGGGGACGTCCCCTCACCACGAGGATTTCTCAGCAATCTCTTCATCGTAGACAAGAGGGACTGGGGTCAGAGACCGGTAATCAACTTGAAGGAGTTCACCGAATGGTTGGTTTACCGGCATTTCAAGATGGAGGGATCTTCTCTTGCCCCAGCAACTGGATGGTGCGTCTGGATCTCAACGACGCCAGTTTTTTCCCCCTCACCACCGCTTCCTCCAGTGTCAATGGCAGGGGGGGGACTTTTAATTCACCACCCTCCCTTTTGGTCTGTCTTCCGCTCCTTGGTGCTTCACCAAGGTGAAGCATCCAAACAGGATTACTCGACTGTATCCCAAATGCGCGTCTGCAGATGGACGAGGACACAACACACACGGGTCCATGTAGATGGCCCAGCACTCGTCGCCAAGAAAGATGTGGTGATGAAGCAAGTAAGCCAGGTAAGTTGTGAAGGCATTTATTGATAACAGCGACTGGACCATCGAGGCAGAGCAGCGGAGGCCACAAAGACACCAACTGACACTGCTGGAACTCCCGGTCAAGAACACTCACGCAGTGAGGTTCCGAACCAATACATTCTTAAACAACCACAGGCTACTACAATCCGGTAGTAGATTTCCTCAGGGCTCGAGGTGACCGCCTCATCATCTACCTGGACCACATTCTCCTATGGCCTTGAAGTCTCTTGCGACATCTGCAAATTGTGGTCTCGCTCCTGGAGTCCCAGGTCTTCATTATAAACCAACAGAAATCCGACCTTACCCCGCTCAGTCGCTGGTGTGCTTGGGGTTTGTCGTGGACTCGGTTCGGGCCACCCTCAGCCTTTCTTCACGGAAGATGACCAAGATCAGGCACAAACTCTGTCACCTGGCAACCCGGCCTTCCACCTCCCTACGTCAGATGGCAAGAGTAGTGGGAATCCAGTCGCCCTCGATCCAGACTATCTTCCTGGCCCCCCTTCATTATTGGGCCCTCCAAAAGTTAAAGTCCTCTCATCTCAGGAAGGGAATGACGTACTATCAAGTGGTCCCCTTATCGGAGGATGCCCGGGAGGAGATCCAGTGCTGGCTGACTCACATGGAGGCCCAGAATGGCCGAGCGATCTTCAAATCCTTTACGGACATGGTTATAGAGTCCGAAGCCAGTCACATGGGCTGGGGAGGAAGTTGTGGGGAGTTCTCCACTGGCGGAAGGTGGTCCGCACAAGAAACATCCATGCATATCAACTGCCTAGAACCCCTGCTGTGTTTCTTTGCGGTTCGTTGCTGGACCAAGGATAGAGCGCAGTGCTGTGTCCTCCTCAAGATGGACAACGTGGCGGCAGACTGATACACAAATCACCTCGGAAGGACTCGTTCCAAGAATCTTGCGGATCTGGCCCGTGATTTTTGGGACTACTGCCTGCAGAATCTGGTCTCTGTAATGGCAGAGCATCTCCCGGGGGTGGCCGACCAAGTAGCCGATTGGCACTCCCGTTATCTCTGAGACGCGAGCCTTTGGCGTCTACATCTTCCGGTTTTCGAAGCTCTATGCAAACATGTGAGGCACATTCTCGGTGGATCTCTTTGCATCATGTCTGGATTGCCAGCTCCAGAGATACTTCATTTGGCGCCCAGAGGCAGCGGCCACGGATGCGTTTCTCCAATATTGGCAACCGGAACAGGGTTATGCCTTCCCTTCGTTCGTGATGATCATGTGCCTCTCAGCCCAGGTCAGGCGTCAAGCGGTGGATATCGTCCTAGTGACACCAACATGGAGATCACTAGCTTGGTATCCGGTTCTTCTGGAACTTTCTAGGGATTCTCCAATCCCTATACCCCTATTTCCAGGTCTCCTTCAAAATCCGGAGGAGAATCCCCATCCTATAGTCTTGCAGGGCTCTCTGTCTCTTATGGCATGGAGGATTACAAGGAACGCTGGAAAATCCAAGGCATTTCGAGACAGGCTGCCTCCTTCGTCTCCAAGGCATGGGCAGACAGCACAGTCAAACGTTATAGATCGGCATGGACTAGATGGATGGGCTGGTGTCATACATGGCATCTGGATCCCGTGGGGGTGGAAGTTGACCACATCCTAAACTACCTTGCCTCTTTGTCTTTCGAGGGCCTGGCCTATAGAATGGTCAATACTTTTAGATCTGCGATTATGTACAGCCATTAGCAGATGGGCGACCACCCAGTAGGTGAGCACCCGTTGGTGCGTAATCTCTTGAGAGGCATTCGCCTTTCCCTCCCTCCGGAGCCCAGATACTCTATTCTATAGAAAGTTAACAAGCTCCTCAATCTATTCCTGTCTTGGCTATCAAACAGATACTTATTGTGGAAAGAAATTTAGGCTAAATTAGCCACTCTCCTCTGCTTAATATCTTGTTAACGCGTCTCGAACATCAGAGCTCTAAACATGACGGGTAGAGTATTTACCCCGGAAGGGTTCTCCTTCCATATTTCAAGATGTATGAAATGTAACTCCCGCTTGGTTAACTACCCTTTTTTTCCAGACTCCCTAAAATTATGTGTGGTGAAATGTATAAAGGTCTATGAGGTCATGACGGCGGACATCCGCACCGATGGAGAATGACAACACAAATCATTCAGAGCAGTCTCTTCTCCTACAATTGCCCAATGAGTCCAGTGGGCCATGCAGGAAGCTGGCATTGGCACCAAAGTGTTTGAGGCACACTCTGCCAGCGGAGCGGTGGCTTCCAAAGCGTTATCCCTCGGGGCTCGCTTGGAGGATATCCTCAATACCGCCGACTGGTCGTCTGATTCCACCTTTCAAAGGTTTTACTTTAAACCAGCCCCCACTATTGCTCCCCTGGCTGTAGATAAGCTTTAAACCAGCGTAATTCTCAGCTCCGGTCCTGCCACAGAATGAAAATTAACTAGCTATCGTAACAGAAAGCTTCACTTCTATTAAGGACACAGAGGCAAGGATTAACCCACCTGCATGGCTTCCCTCCATTGAGTGGGATATGCTTTTGTTAGGGTGAGTATGGAAGTTCCGTTCATTCACATGTTCGCAGTGATTTATTAAGTGAAAGTATCTTGTGCACGCTCATTGATTAGTGTTATACAGGTTTTCAGTCTTCAATTTTCATAAAGATTTGGTCAATTTGTTCCTAGTATCCGAGGGGTCAAAACAGGATTTAGGATGATACTCTCCGTCTGCAGTCGCAGAAAAAGAGGAGACAGCAACAGCGTTGAGGGACTATGGAGGGGTCCTGGCATCATCTGATTGGATGTTTATACTTGTTGAACTGTGACTTTTTTCCATGGATTTATGGGAAATGAAGTCTGTTAAAGTTTAAGTGATGGCTGCGGTTAATAAAAAAAACAAAGAAAATAAAGCATAATCCTCGCCTCTGTGTCCTTAATAGAATTGAAATTTTCCGTTATGATAGCTAGGAAATTTTTCATTCCAACAGTCTTCATATCAAGAATGTGAAGGGTTGCTAAGGACTTGGCAGCCCCGATAACTATTGCAGAGATCCGGGTGGCGATAAAGGCATTGGCCCGTAACAAAACGCCGGGCTCCGACGGACTCCCTGTGGAGTTTTATTCAACTTATATGCTGGTCCCTAGGTTATTACACCTTTATACTTCCTCCTTGGAGGACGGTGTCCTGCCCCCCACCACTAGGGAGGCGATAGTCACGTCTTTATTAAAACCTGATAAGGAACCGACTGAACTCCTATCTTATAGACCGCTTTCGATTCTTAATACAGAATACAAGATACTCAGTAAGGTTTTAGCATCGCGGCTCCTTCCACTCCTTCCTCGATTGGTCCATACGGATCAATGTGGATTCATACCCCAACGCAGCACCTCTCTGAATATCCGCCGACTCCATGCCCTAATGCACGCAGCGTCAGAAACTTCACCTCATGCTGGTTGCTTGTCTTTAGACGTGCGTCAAGCCTTTGATACCCTAAGCTGGCCGTACATGCTAGCAGTATTGTCTAAATTCGGCTTGCCCCAGGCATATTGTAAATGGATTAAATTGTTGTATACTAGTCCTACAGCGCGCGCTAAGACGGGTACGACCATCTCTCCCTCTTATACACTCTCCCGGGGTACGCACCGGGGTTGCCCCTTATCCCCCATGCTCTTTGTGTTAGCCCTCGAACCGCTTGCGCAATATCTGCGCCAGGTCATGGTCCCTTATGGCATCCCCTTGCGTGGAGTGGTACACTCTGTATCACTGTACGCTGATGATATGCTGCTGTATTTCCGAGATTTGGATGCCAATAAACATACGATGCAAAAGACTCACAATTGATGGACGGAATGCAGAACAAATCAAAACATTCACCCCCAGTCAAGAGATCTGGGTTAAATCCATCATTCTTTTGCTCACGATACCACCCCAGTTTAGACCTGGCCATATGCAAATCAGTCTTGACCCTGTGCCTCATGGGAACAGTCCAGCCCGAACTGCTAAGCCAGGTCCTCCCTGGACCGGAAACAAGCATCCTAGGACCGGTTTCGGGGTTTCACCCCTCTTCAGCCAGGATAGCTTGAATCCAGTGGTACAGTGAGCCCGGGACCCACGTCTGGGCATACCCGGCGCACTTAGGGCGAGGAAGCAAAAGACACACAATTGATGGACGGAATGCAGAACAAATCAAAACATTCACCCCCAGTCAAGAGATCTGGGTTAAATCCATCATTCTTTTGCTCACGATGCCACCCCAGTTTAGACCTGGCCATATGCAAATCAGTCTTGACCCTGTGCCTCATGGGAACAGTCCAGCCCGAACTGCTAAGCCAGGTCCTCCCTGGACCGGAAACAGGCATCCTAGGACCGGTTTCGGGGTTTCACTACTCTTCAGCCAGGATAGCTTGAATCCAGTGGCACAGTGAGCCCGGGACCCACGTCTGGGCATACACGGCGCACTTAGGGCGAGGAAGCAAAAGACACACAATTGATGGACGGATTGCAGAACAAATCAAAACATTCACCCCCAGTCAAGAGATCTGGGTTAAATCCATCATTCTTTTGCTCACCATGCCACCCCATGTCTGAACTGGGGTGGTGGAGTGAGCTAAAGAATGATGGATTAAACCCAGGTCAGTTGACTGGGGGTGAGTGTTTGATTTGCTCAAGCGCTCCGTCCATCATCCCCTTTGGTATCGCTTTGTTCGCCCTAAGTTGGCAGGGTATGCCCAGACGTGGGTCCCTTGCTCACTTTGCCACTGGATTCAAGCTAGCCTGGCTGATGACGGCTGAATAGCCAGAAACCGGTCCCAGGATGCTTGTTTCCGGTCCAGGAAGACATGGCTTGGCAGTTCGGGCTGGACTGTTCCCATGAGGCACAGGGTCAGACTGATTTGCATATGGCCATGTCTGAACTGGGGTGGTGGAGTGAGCTAAAGAATGATGATGGATTAAACCCAGATCAGTTGGCTGGGGGTGAGTGTTTGATTTGCTCAAGCGCTCCGTCCATCATCCCCTTTGGTATCGCTTTGTTCGCCCTAAGTTGGCAGGGTATGCCCAGACGTGGGTCCCTTGCTCACTTTGCCACTGGATTCAAGCTAGCCTGGCTGATGACGGCTGAATAGCCAGAAACCGGTCCCAGGATGCTTGTTTCCGGTCCAGGGAAGACATGACTTGGCAGTTCGGGCTGGACTGTTCCCATGAGGCACAGGGTCAGACTGATTTGCATAGGCCATGTCTGAACTGGGGTGGTGGAGTGAGCTAAAGAATGATGATGGATTAAACCCAGATCAGTTGACTGGGGGTGAGTGTTTGATTTGCTCAAGCGCTCCGTCCATCATCCCCTTTGGTATCGCTTTGTTCGCCCTAAGTTGGCAGGGTATGCCCAGACGTGGGTCCCTTGCTCACTTTGCCACTGGATTCAAGCTAGCCTGGCTGATGACGGCTGAATAGCCAGAAACCGGTCCCAGGATGCTTGTTTCCGGTCCAGGGAAGACATGGCTTGGCAGTTCGGGCTGGACTGTTCCCATGAGGCACAGGGTCAGACTGATTTGCATATGGCCATGTCTGAACTGGGGTGGTGGAGTGAGCTAAAGAATGATGATGGATTAAACCCAGATCAGTTGACTGGGGGTGAGTGTTTGATTTGCTCAAGCGCTCCGTCCATCATCCCCTTTGGTATCGCTTTGTTCGCCCTAAGTTGGCAGGGTATGCCCAGACGTGGGTCCCTTGCTCACTTTGCCACTGGATTCAAGCTAGCCTGGCTGATGACGGCTGAATAGCCAGAAACCGGTCCCAGGATGCTTGTTTCCGGTCCAGGGAAGACATGGCTTGGCAGTTCGGGCAGGACTGTTCCCATGAGGCACAGGGTCAGACTGATTTGCATATGGCCATGTCTGAACTGGGGTGGTGGAGTGAGCTAAAGAATGATGATGGATTAAACCCAGATCTGTTGACTGGGGGCGAGTGTTTGATTTGCTCAAGCGCTCCGTCCATCATCCCCTTTGGTATCAATAAACATACGATAGTTGCTGCCTTTTCTAGTTTTGGGGAAATTTCTGGCCTGTGACTTAACGCCTCTAAATCAGTTGCCTTCTCCTTCTATAATACTTATGTTTCTCCCTTTTTACAATTTGGCCAGATGCAATTCAGAGTTGAACCGGTCACTTTTAAATATTTAGGAATTAACGTATATAGATCCAACGTCGATACCATAGATGGTAATGTAGTGCGCACCATTAATTCGATACGCTCCCAGATCGCCTTCTGGAATACGTTGCCATTGACGGTGGCGGGCCGCTTGGCGGTGTCGAAAATGGTTATGTTGCCCCGCCTCCTTTATTATTTTGTGAACCTACCAGTTGTCCTCCCGGCCTGGATTTTTAAAACACTTGACACACTGTTATCATCCTTGATATGGGGGACGGGCAGACACAGATTGGCGCTGACTAAGCTGCAACTACCTAGTGCTGTGGGAGGCATGGGGGCGCCTGATTTTAAAACATACTGTATAGTGGGACAATTACAATGGATGGCATATTGGTTAGCGGGTAAGAATTTATTTGAAATTGGGCACTCCCTGGAATTTTTAAAACAAGGAACCCTTCAATCACAGTTATGCCCGGGTGCACAGAAGCTGCGTGATCCTCCTTATTTGCTGCAAGTTGCATTACATTATTGGAAACAGGCTAAAAAATTGGCAAGATTGCCATTTCCGTATGCCCCGAACGTCCCGCTCTGTGGGCTGCCTACTAGGCGTGGGATAATCTCGATGAATCGAATTCAGGGGTGGACGCGAGAAGGGGTGGGGACAGTCGGTGATCTCTTCTTGGAGGGGCACTTGATGCCCCACGAAGAGTTTGCACGTACCTATACGGTGCCTGAAACCTTGCTTCTCACTCATGCTGCAATTGTGCGCTATATTCGGAGTTATTGGTACATAGATCAGAGAGAACCCCCAACTTTTCAATTGCTGAACTCGCTACACGTTAGGGGGCACAGCCGACACTTGGTGCGCTGGCTCTATCGAGGCTTGAGGGAACATTTACATATTCCATTATTGCATCTCAGGCGGAAGTGGGACATGATATTAGGGCGGGAACTAGAGGACAGGGAATGGGCCCAGGTGTTAGAGCATCCTCGGCGAGTCTCTCGTAATTGTCGCCTAAAAACGATTCAATTATTCATATTACATAAAGCATACCTTGCCCCGACAACGATACGAAAGATGTTTCCTACCGCGTCCTCGGCATGTCCAAGGTGTAAGGCGCCTGGAGCTGATTTTCTTCATATGATATGGTATTGTCCGGTGCTGCGGGGGTTTTGGTCAGAGGTTGTCCAGAGTCTGGTAGTACTGGCAGAGCGCACACCATGGGACACAGTTGAGGCCTGTCTCCTGGGGCTTTTCCCCCTCCCTAGGAAGGCGAAATTGCTACGCCGCTTTGCAGGTTTGGCTTTGATGCTAGCTAAACGTATGATCACGCAGCGCTGGAAGTCTAATTCAGCGCCCCGTGCTGGCACTTGGCGTGAAGAGGTGATCAGATGGGCGGTTGCCGAGAGGGAGACTTTACAGCATGAGGAATATAGGGGTCCGCGAAAACGGCCAATTTCTCTGGATTGGGCGCACCTAGTGGAACTATTTAAGGCTGCCGTGGGGGATGAGTTGGAGGACTCACAGATTGCAGTGCAAGAAAATGGTATAGGTGTTTGATTGCTAATGATGTAATGCCTATGCTCACTCTACCCTCGTGCCACCCATTCCTTTCCCTTCTCTCTTACTCTGCCCCTTTTATCCTTCTCTGCTTTTTTCCCCTTCGGGGGCCCCCTTTTCCCCCCCCCCTTCCTTTTCTTACAACCAGTTACTGCAACCAGAGAAGCAGCCTTCCAGTTCAGATGCTGAAGTGATGCTTTTTGTGCAGACTCAGAGGGTGGACACATAGTTTAAAAAGGGTGATGTTAAGCTCTTAAGGTGGAGACAGAGACCTAAGGTGGGAAGCACCTTTCTTATACCCTCTAAAATATATTGCACAACTGTTATCCTGAAAAATAAGTTAGTTACCTTTGGTAACACTATTTATGGTGGATACTCTATCTGACCACCATAGATTTCAAACCTTTAGAATTGCCCAGGTGTCAGACTGGATCTGAAACGTTTCAAAGCAATGCTCTGAAAATGAAAGTGCAGAGGTATATATAGCCACCAACTTAATGCTATTAAATTTACCTTTAAACTCTTCTGTGCCATCTGCTGCCGATCAGCTGTGACAAAACAGAACAAGCATTGGCATAGCCAATAGGTCTCGCCTTTGGGATCATATAAGCCTTATAGCCACACAGACATGCCATAAAAAATTATATGAGAGGTAGTGTCAAAATGACGTAAGTGCTAGGGGGAGGTCCTTAAAGGCAATTTAAATGTTACGAAACACACAAAGATCATGACGTGCCAGAGGCCAGAACTTATGACAGATCTCCTGGGTAAAAGGCTTTCCGAACATATATTGCTAAATCGTTACTGAATGGAGTCACTTCCAAGAAGGCAAATCCTTTAACGTACAGTGCAAAGTGGGATGGAGATATACAGCCCGACTTAAAGCGTATACATTGAAGTTCAAATTTGAAAGCTTCCTAGCTCCGCAGGCAGTGTCTCCTTTAAATGAGATCTCTATTCTGAAGATGCACAGTTAATACATGACAGATTCATTTTCAAACATGACGGAAGTCCCTAAACACTCTTCTAGCCACAAAAAAATGAGGGATTGGCGCAATAATATGCACCCGACAGTTCAGGACCGTAGCACCTCACTGACTAAAGATCAAACATAAAAAAGGGAACTAAGACAACTGTGTTCCTTGACAAAAAACACTAAAGCAGTGTCTACTGAAGCGACTGCTGGAAATGTGTGATGTGTCATGTCGCACAATGAACAAAAAAGTTAGGCGCTCTTTCGATTCTCTGGCTAGAAAATATATACCTTTTAAGAGAGGACTAGAACCCAGAATACAGTAAATAAGCCGAGACTGTAACACATTAGAATAATGCAGATGAAATCTGAAGCGAACACCTTCACCTCGGTGTGAATGTCTCCAGGCACTAACAGGAAGGAGGCTGTACCAAGACAGGGGAGCGCACGGTAGATGGTTATCTCCTCTGTATTTGCCTTAAATCCAGCTGCTCGTGCCCTGCTCTTCCGCAGAGTGCACGGACGTATACTAATGGCATCTTCAAGAGACTTGACCATAGCAATCTGAAGAGAACACTATTTTATCCAACTTTATTTGCTGGTACCGTTTGTTATTTTTTTCCGGGGCCATACAATTTTAATTTAACATAACGCTTGGCTAGCCGAACAAGAGACGTTAAAAATAGCATATGCGTCAACGGTAAGGGTTGGCATTTAAAGATTATTATTTGAATGCGGGCTAAAATAGTCATGCCTTACATGCGCTGTGGCGGCCAAAGCAGTGTAGTATGCTGTACAGTGTGTGGCTTCTTACATTATGCGAACGCTTGCACGTTGAAGCCCCGGCCATGGTCAAAGAAGCAGCGCAGACTCGCTATGCTTAAAGGTTCTGCCTTTTGTTGCCGATATCGTGCAGTGGATGCAGTTAACTTGCGCACGGAGCAGCAGCGAGTCGTGGAGCAGCAGAGTAGAGTAGAGTCAGCTTTCACAAATGGAAATTCCTCCGTTCTCAAAATGTTTATTTTGGTTATAATGCTTAGAAGCTCCACAAATGGTGTCCTTAAGCAAATCTAAAGCCCGCCTGAACTAAAAGAGGTAAAACAGCCTTGAGCAAAACGAAAGCATGTCATCTCAGAAAAAACGAGTGGTGCGCGCGCTGCGAAGAATTTTAGGAATGCAGCTGGCATTGTGCGTGCCGCTGCTCGCTCCCGAGGCCCATAGGCCATGGGAGTGAACGTTCACAGAAAAAAAAATTTGAAAGCCACACGCAAAGGCCAATGGATTGTGTGGGAGGAGTCCGACCCACACGGAGAAGTCTCTTGGAAGTCTGCACTGATTACAAGAGGCCCTCTCCTAGAGCAGCGCATGCGCGCTGCACTAGGCGAAACCTAAAAAGGGCTGTATGCAAAAACTAACTTGGGACCTTTTTTAGAAGCCTAAAAGTCTACTACACAGAATCAGGATGGAGGGGGAGGGGGGTGGGAGGGGAGTGGTGAGGAATCTGTGGTTAAATAGAATAGCCACCAGAAAGACCATTACCGAAGGTAAGTAACTTGTTTTTCTGTGGTTTTTTGAAGGATACTTCTAACTGCATATTCATCAACATCTTTTTAAACCTCTTTTTATTAAAACATAACAGTTGATATATTACATTGCACCACTTACATGTCATACCATTAGACAGCAAGCCCATGCCCTCGCCAGTTATGATCTATTCCATTTTACCTCAATGCATTGTGTATTTATCACCACTCCTCGACAACCCCCCTTTATCCACGAACGTCAATCGAAACACCCTGTTGCGCTTGGGCCCTAGGGGCGGAGCATGGGTGGCCTCTGTATTCATTCCATTTATTCCACACCCTATCCCATTTTTGGGGAAAACCTCTGTTTTGGTAGATAGTCTTTTCGGCTGCCATACACCAGTCCATGTCCTTCCTCCAGTCGTTCAGAGAAGGTGCCGCATCAACGCCCCAATTACTCGCAATGTTTCTCTTTGCAATCATCAGCGCCAGGGTTACCCCAATTTGTTCTCCTCTCCCCAAATCTGTTGCTTCCCAAACATTAAGCAGGCACCAATTGGTCAATATTGGCAGCTCCATCCCGCAGAGCTTGCTCAAACATTGTGTTATTGAGACCCTGTAGGATTGAATTGTGGGGCAGGCCCATACTATATGAAAGAACGTTCCCTCTTGCCCGCATCCTCTATCACAGAGTGAGTCTGATCGCCTACCCATCTTTACCAATGTGGTGCACGAGATATAAGCGCTGTGTAGTATTTTAAGTTGTATTAGGCAAAAGTGGGACCTAATAGCTATCTCTCTAGGGGAAGCGAAGGCCTCAGGCCAGTCGTCTACCTGCATGTCTGTAATGTCTTTCTCCCAACTCTCCTGCAGTCGAATTAACATATCTGGCGCATTAGAAGATTACCTTTTGGGTGATATTCCTCCTGCATCTACTTTCAAGGGGTGAAGATTCTGGCGATGTTTCTCCCATAGGTATTACTGCCCGCAGGGCCTGTCGAATTTGTAAGTATCGAAACGCCTTGGTGGGGGCTAGGTTATGTGATTTTTGTAGCTCTGCAAAAGGTATTATACCCGTTGCTGAGTATATGTCTCCCACTCTCGAGAGGCCCAATAGGTCACATTTATCAAGTCCTTGCCTCTTACTCATGTCCGCCAGGAGATCAGCATCCCAGAAGGGTGTTGCTAATGTGATCTTGTTTTTCCATCCCAACTTGAGTGTAGAGTGCCAAATTTGGATCGTCAATGCCGTCGGTCCTACCAGGGAGCTGATTCTCGGTGGGATATAACGCGCACGGAGATATCCCCCTGGCTATAGAACCAAGCGATTCATGGGATAAGCTGGTTCCATCATAGGTTGATGAGCCCACTGGTTGATCATTGTCAATTACGCCGCTCAATAATACGCCTGGAAGTGCGATTCCACCACTGTACCATCCCAGGATTAATTTATTAGGGGCACCCCCATCCCACAGTAGTGCTCTGACCTCACCTCTGAAATAGGAATCTGATTCTGGGAATGCTGTGTTCTGTAAGACATAGAGGAAGCGCGGTAGCGCCATCATTTTGAAGAGGGCCACTCTGCCCAGCAAGGAGAGAGGGAGCGATCGCCAGTGCTGCACATCCCCTTTCAGTCGGTTCAGTGGGGGGTGAAGATTTTTAGTAGTAAATAGGACTTGGTTGGTTGTGACAAAGATTCCGAGGTATCAAAATCCCTCCGTTACTACTTGTGCATCACACTCCTTCGGCATTCAGGGTGCCGGACCATATAAGACTAAGACCACTGATTTAGTCCAGTTTATCGTGTATCCAGAGTATCTCCGGAAAATGGTGAAAATATTTAAAATTCCAGAGATGGAACACTGGGGTGACGCCACATAGAGCAGTATGTCGTCTGCATATAATGATATTTTGTCTTCCCAGTCTGCTGTCCAGCGGAGGCCACAGATCAATGAGTCACCCCAGATCCAGGCCGCCAATGGTTCAAGTACCAATGCAAATAGCAAAGGAGAGAGGGGGCAGCCTTGTTTGGTTCCTCGCTGGAGAGGAAAGAACCTTGACACACTGCCATTCACTACCACCTGCGCCAGTGGAGCCATGTATAAAAGCCAGATCCAGGCCAGGAACCGGGGTTCAACGCCCAGATGTTCGAGAACTGCAAATAGATATGGCCATTCAATTGTGTCGACGGCCATACGTGCGTCGAGAAATGCAACCACTGCATGTTCTCGGATTCTATTTGTGCGCCCCAAGACCCCATGGAGGCGTCACAGATTGAGGGCCATGTTTCAGCCTGACATTAACCGGGACTGATCTGGGTGTATTAACTTGGTAATGATCGGATTAAGACGAAGCGCCAGGAGTTTGACCAGAATTTTTGCCTCTGCATTTAGCAAGGCTATAGGCTGATACGATTCACATTGGTCAATCGTGCTTCTAACTCTAAAATGGTGCGTTCCAATCCTTCCACATCTTTCCTCTTGTCTCTCCTATGCCCTACCATCAGAGAGAGGGCTTGTCCCCTTATTACTGTTTTGCATGCCTTCCAAAGTGGCCCTGCTGAGGCTACAGAGTGTTTATTTTCTTTAAAGTATTGGTCATTTGCTCTTGTAAGGTCTTCCCTGATCTTAGGGATTTTGAGGTATGAGGTGTTGATGGCAATTGTGTTACTGATTTGCTTCCTGCCAACACTATATCTAGCCCAGATCGGGGAGTTGTTCGATATTCCCAGAGGGAGATGTCTCACATCTCTAAAACCGGGGAGCTGGGATGAGAGCGCGATCAGAAGGTCAATCCGTGAGAGGCTTCTGTGTACACTAGAATAAAATGCGAGTTCCCGAGTGGTGGGGTTGAGGGTTCTCCAAGTATCGACCAGGCCGAGGGAGCTGAGGAACTCGGCCAAGAGTGTTTGTGATGCATGTGTCTTCCTCACAGGCAGTCTTTCTACTGCATCATTAAACGTCATATTGAAATCCCCACCTATAGGAGGTGCCCTATTGGCAGTTTCAGTATGAGTGTCCCTAGCTCCGGAAGTATCGCATTATGTAGTGTTGGTGGTATATACAGTGAGAGTATGTTAATCATTTCCCTCTCCCATTTCCCCTGCTTGTCCGCCCATGTTTTCTCTACTTTCAGTGGGAACCGCTTCTTAAGGAGTATCCCCTTGCCTCTGGATCCAGAGGTGAACCCGGCGTGGACTGCCATTTTGTAACCCCAGTGGTCTAACGCCTTGCATGTATTGCCCAAAAGATGGGTTTCCTGCAGAAGGACCACATCTGGAGAGTGTCCAGTGTTTAATTTTGTCCCCCAGGCCGTTCATATTCCATGTCACTAGACAGATCTCAGATATATTCTTGTTAGTCATAGGGAATAGAGACTACGAAGTGAGCTTCTTTTGGTCCCAGGGATGATTAGTCCTTCTCAAACTGGATAGTGTGGCTCTCTTGATGTGTGGTTCTGAAGCGCGTGGTGTTGCGGGTTGATTTTCAAGTGGTGACGTAGTATCAAAGTGTATCTTGAACAGTGTAAAGTATGAACCCAATGGGGTATCAAGAACCCATTCTAACCCCTTTCCCCTTGAACAACCCCCCTCCCCCCGCCCGGATCCCCGCCTGACGGACCCATTACTGCCCGCCTCCCCCAACTCAGCAGAGCGCCTGTCGTCGCTCCCCTAATTAGAAAGAATTAGGAGACCGTGGGCCCCCATGTCCCCAGCCCTCCACCCAGGATAAGCTAAATGTCTGTCCGCCCCGACCCTTATAATTATAGAGCAGAGCAATGGTTAGGTTGAATTTAGAGCCTCACGGGTGCCACCTCAACCCAATCTCTGGTCTAATCAGTTAGCAATTCCGTTTTTGTGAAAAGGCCGGTAGCTGCTACTCAGGCCGGAGAGGCCATCTAATCGTACAGTGCGCTGCTCAAAATTTTCTGTGGCCTAGAGTCCCAAGTCAGTTCTATAAATCAGTCTCATCAGTGATTTGCGGAGGGGTCCTCTCCCTGCGGCAGTTCCACTGCAGCCTTTCCGTGTAGGGCTGGTGACCCTCTTTGCCGTTTCCCTCGGTGTGACTTGAATGGGGAGCCGCCAACCGTACGCCATCCGTCGAGCCATGCCCCTCTGCCTCTAGCGAGTCAAAGAACCATGTTTTACCCTCGTCCTCAATACGGAGTTTTTCCGGGAAGATCATTGAATATTTCACTCCCTTTTCCCTTAGCGCTTGTTTAATAGTTAGGAAGCTGCGTCTCCATCTTTGCACTTTCAGGGTGAAGTCTGGAGAGAAGGTTATTTGGGCATTTTCATAGCGGACTGGTGGGGCAGCACGGGCCGTCTGTAACACCACGTCTCGATCCCTGAATTTGAAGAGGCGAGCAGGGATAGGCCTGGGCGGTGCACCCGGAAGGGGTCTTCCTCCCGGCACTCTGTGTGTTCTCTCCACCAAGAAGAATTCTGAGAGGCCGTGGGGCTGTAGGTGTTTGAGGATGAGATCCTCGACAAATAGGTTATGTTATGTTATGTTAATTACATTTTTAAAGCGCAGCGGTTACCCGGAGGTGTCCTGGTCTGTGGTGGGCCCTTCTGCCCGTTCAGGGATCCCCAAAATGGGAACAATATTACACCTTGATCTGCTCTCATAATCTTCAAGTCTGGATTCCAGGTTTGCCGTGGTTGCTTGGAGTTCACTAACTTGGTACTGAAGGGACTTGGTGTTTTGAAGGAGAGCCGCCGTTGTGTCCTCAACTTCCCGGATTCTAGTGCCCATGTTTCAGAAGTCAGCCAGTATCAGGGATACTTCTGTTGTGACATTGTCTATACATCCCTCCAAGACTGTTCGAACCCCCTGTATTGCCGCCATTATATACTGTAGGGACAAGGAGTCTCCCGCTGCTGGCTGTGGGGGTGCATTGGACATTCGATCCACAGGGATTTCTGCGCTCTCTGAGCCCCTGGGGAGGGCGAAATTATCCAGTTTCGTCTGGTGCATTCCTTTCATGTTTTTGCCCCCGTCATGTCCTCGGGGCAATATAGCGTTAGTTGGGAAGGAGGGGCGAGCACCCAGATACTCCCTGCTGCCTGCCACAGGGGAATAAGGGCTCGCTCCTGTGCGGCCTGTCAGGTTTCTCCCGGTCTTCTCACCCCCCAAACACTTAAGCACTGTGGGAGTCGGGCCCTGGGCACAGTAGTTTGCTTTTCAGGACACCAAGCAGTAGAGGAAGCTATCCGTCCTTGCTGTTTGGTGGATTGTGGCACTGATCTTTAAGTCCGGTGTTCTGTTGGCCGATAGGTAACCCCTTGCCCTTTCACTCGCCGGAGTTGCGGGACTGACTCACCGTTGGGCCCTCAGCCGGTCTTCATCGGCATCCGATATCCCCCAGCTCACAGTCTCTTCCCCTCTCAGGATCGGAGGGTGGGGAGGGAGCCAGATGTTCACTCACCCTGCCCCTATCTCTCGGGCATCTTGATCGTGGGCCCTTCGTTTGCGCGGGCAGCTGATCGCAGTCACCGCTTTAGCCACTACTCATGGTTGTTGCTGTTGGCTCTTATGCCCTTCAGTCTCCGGCCCCGGCTTGACATGGCAGTGCCCACCTGCCAGCACTGAATCTCCGGGAGCCTCTCGAGCCCAGCAACTACACCTCCTGCCACTCGTGGCATCAGGCCGTAACATGCGTGACCACAGCGACTCACTCCAGGACGGGGCTCCACTGCTGCTCGGAGGCCTCACCTCCTTTGTCTCGGCTGGCAACCGCCTTGCTACGCTGCAAGCGGTCCAGCAGCCACACACGGCGTCCACCAACTTCAGAGCTCATGGGCCGGGGTCAAATACTTGGATGACTGTCCGGATATTAATGGGGAAGATCGCTGAGTCGCTGAGCCGCTCTAAGAAGTGGCCATCTTCTCCGGTGGTAGGCCACCCCCCCTCATATTCCTCACCATTTCAAAAATAGCTCCCAAAAGGTGGAGGGTCTCTGAAGTGAAATACCCCTGGAAGTCCTGCAAGACCAAGCAGACAAAACATCACTTCCTGTGGACTTGATTGTCCAGACATTAGAGCCTGGTGAAGGTGTGCATTGATGCCCACATAGAAGTTTAGCACATGTCCAACACTGGAACACTTCTAGCCAATGCCATCATGGCAGCCTTGGTTTGGGTTGAATGAGCCCAAAGGCACTGAGGAGAATTCTATTTCAAGTCACAGCATGTTTGAATTCAAAGGACTATTCACCTGGGCAGGGCTTGCTTCTGAACTGCCTTTCCCTTCTTAGGATTGGCAATCCAATAAAAAACTAGTTACCCACACACAGTGTCATTTCATGAGCTCATAAAAAACCACTAAGAGCTTTTTTTTCCAACTGGTGAAACTTCTTCTTCTCCTTAGAGGGTTGAGGCAGAGTAAAACAAAAAGGCAGGGATAGTGATGGACAGCCGCACAAGGAAGGGCAAAACAACTTTAGAAAGAAAAGAAGTGCAAATTTGCAAAACTAAGTTGTCCAAGAAGAAAGTCGTACACAGAGGATGCACTGACAATGCTCGTAGCTCCCTAACACGGTACACAGAAGTAATTGCAATGAGAAATACCATTTTTATGGTCACAAATCTCAGAGAACAACTATGCAGGGGTTCTAAGGGTGTAAACATTAGGAACATACACCAGATTAAGGGCCCACTGAGGCATAAGGAAGAGTGCAGAGAGACACTTGTATTTGACACCAATCCAAAGAGGCATCACAACTGTTGGCTTCAAAACCGAAGGTTAATGAGGCCAAAGTCAAAAGGCTGAAAGGGCTGACAATAAAACCTTTAACAGTGCTTACCCCAAAGCCTTACTGGGCAAGAGTTAGAACAAACAACAAAACATGTAGCAATCTGGCATACTGAGGGTCAATTTGATGATTACATAGTCCACAAACTTTGCCCAACGACTGGAATAAACGGGTTTAGTAGATGGAGTCTAGCCACAAGCATAACTTTCACTACTTCAGCAGGTAAATACATGCTCAGTTGGTGTCATTCAAACTCCACACATGGAGATGTAGGTTGTGGAGATTAGTATGCAGGACCCTGCCCTATTGCTGAATTAGGAGGTCCTCCCTAAGAGGCAGCCAGATCAAGGGGCAAATGTTCACATTCAACAGACTGAGGTACTACAGTCCCTTGGACCAATCTGGAGCTATCAAGATGATTTAAACTTGCCCGTCCTGATCTTCTTCAGAACTCATGGCAGGAGAGCCTGAGGTGAAAAAGTACAGACGTTCTCTGCGCCACACTGCAGATGAAACACATCTTCCAAGGAGCCTTGCGGTAGAAAGTCCAGTCGACAAAAACCTTGAAACAACATGTTCTCAGCAGTAGTAAAAAGATCCAACCAAGGCACTCCCCACCGAGCAAAGATGCCTTGACCCACCTCTGGATTAATATGCCATTCGTGGTCAGCCAACTGATGTCTGCTGAGCTTGTCTGCCCTCATGTTAAGTGAGCCAGTCAAATGATTTGAGGTTAGAGAGATCGCTTAATGGTCCAGCTATTTCCAGGGATGTAGTAAATCCTGACACAGGATCTGTAACCCCTCACCACCCTGCTTGTTGCAGGACCACATGGTGGTCCCTTAAGACCTGAATCAGCTTCCCCTTTATGGGTAGAAGAAAAGCCTTTAGAGCAAACTCAATGGCACAAAGATCCAGCAAGTTGATGTGGTGCCTTTTTTAAAGTTGGGTTACAAAGGTCCCTGACCTGCACCTCTCCCAGATAACCGCGTCAATTCAGAGACGATTCATTTACCACTAATGTGAGCTCTGGTGGAGTAGGAAGAATGGTCTGAAGCCGGTCAGATTTGTGTACGAAAGCCACCACGGAAGACCCTGTGCAGCCTTCTTCGAAATGCAGATGCTTTCTGAAAGGCTACCGGACTGCAAGGCCTGCTTGTGCCAACAGGAATGTAGGACCAGTAGAATACAGTAGACTAAGAAGCTTCAGAATAGTCTGTGCTGAAACACAGGAGTTAGCGGAAAAATCGAGGTCATAGCCTGAATGTCCTGGCTGGGGGTGGGAGGAGGTTAGAGTGGGGGTGGCGGAAAGGCCTTGAATGCCACTGTGTTCTAGATAGCTCCTAGGAAGGAAATCCTCCGAATCGCTGGAGGTGAGATTTCAGTTAGTTGGTATATCCCACACATGACAGAAGGGTGATGACTACCAAAGGGGATGATGGACGGAGCGCTTGAGCTAATCAAACACTCACCCCCAGGTAACTGATCTGGGTTTAATCCATCATCATTCTTTAGCTCACTCCACCACCCCAGTTCAGACATGGCCATATGCAAATCAGTCTGACCCTGTGCCTCATGGGAACAGTCCAGCCCGAACTGCCAAGCCATGTCTTCCCTGGACCGGAAACAAGCATCCTGGGACCGGTTTCTGGCTATTCAGCCGTCATCAGCCAGGCTAGCTTGAATCCAGTGGCAAAGTGAGCAAGGGACCCACGTCTGGGCATACCCTGCCAACTTAGGGCGAACAAAGCGATACCAAAGGGGATGATGGACGGAGCGCTTGACCTAATCAAACACTCACCCCCAGTCAACTGATCTGGGTTTAATCCATCATCATTCTTTAGCTCACTCCACCACCCCAGTTCAGACATGGCCATATGCAAATCAGTCTGACCCTGTGCCTCATGGGAACAGTCCAGCCCGAACTGCCAAGCCATGTCTTCCCTGGACCGGAAACAAGCATCCTGGGACCGGTTTCTGGCTATTCAGCCGTCATCAGCCAGGCTAGCTTGAATCCAGTGGCAAAGTGAGCAAGGGACCCACGTCTGGGCATACCCTGCCAACTTAGGGCGAACAAAGCGATACCAAAGGGGATGATTGACGGAGCGCTTGAGCTAATCAAACACTCACCCCCAGTCAACTGATCTGGGTTTAATCCATCATCATTCTTTAGCTCACTCCACCACCCCAGTTCATGCATGGCCATATGCAAATCAGTCTGACCCTGTGCCTCATGGGAACAGTCCAGCCCGAACTGCCAAGCCATGTCTTCCCTGGACCGGAAACAAGCATCCTGGGACCGGTTTCTGGCTATTCAGCCGTCATCAGCCAGGCTAGCTTGAATCCAGTGGCAAAGTGAGCAAGGGACCCACGTCTGGGCATACCCTGCCAACTTAGGGCGAACAAAGCGATACCAAAGGGGATGATGGACGGAGCGCTTGAGCTAATCAAACACTCACCCCCAGTCAACTGATCTGGGTTTAATCCATCATCATTCTTTAGCTCACTCCACCACCCCAGTTCAGACATGGCCATATGCAAATCAGTCTGACCCTGTGCCTCATGGGAACAGTCCAGCCCGAACTGCCAAGCCATGTCTTCCCTGGACCGGAAACAAGCATCCTGGGACCGGTTTCTGGCTATTCAGCCGTCATCAGCCAGGCTAGCTTGAATCCAGTGGCAAAGTGAGCAAGGGACCCACGTCTGGGCATACCCTGCCAACTTAGGGCGAACAAAGCGATACCAAAGGGGATGATGGACGGAGCGCTTGAGCTAATCAAACACTCACCCCCAGTCAACTGATCTGGGTTTAATCCATCATCATTCTTTAGCTCACTCCACCACCCCAGTTCAAACATGGCCATATGCAAATCAGTCTGACCCTGTGCCTCATGGGAACAGTCCAGCCCGAACTGCCAAGCCATGTCTTCCCTGGACCGGAAACAAGCATCCTGGGACCGGCTTCTGGCTATTCAGCCGTCATCAGCCAGGCTAGCTTGAATCCAGTGGCAAAGTGAGCAAGGGTGATGACTGACAGCAGCAAGCCAACAGTCAGCAGCATGTAGTTGATGTATGGTAATACATGTATCCTGGGCCTGCAAAGACGGGCAGCGACTATCACTATCACCTTCATAGGCACCTGAGGCCGAGGTGAGGCTGAAGATAAGAACGGTAAATTGAAAAATTTCCAACCCCACCATAAACTGCCGGAACCGCCTATAGAACTGTAGGATGCGTACATGAAAATAGGCGTCAAGCAGGTCCAAAGACACTATACTGTCCCCTGTATGCAGGGCGTAAAGATCATGGGCCAAAGACAACATTTTGAAAGTGTCCTTCTGAAGGAAGGTGTTCAAGAGCTAAAGGCCCAGAATTGCCGGCCCTCCATCTTTTGGGGGCACCAGATAGTAACAGGAGTAGCACCCCCTGGATTCTCCACCTCCAGTACTCACTCAATGGCCCATTAGGCCAGTAGCAACTGCACTTTTTCCACAAAGTTAAATGTATGATCTGCTAAAGTCTACACAAAAATGTGTGGGATATGAGGGAATGGATGTGAAAGGGAGGGCCACTTGTTTAAAGTTATTGCATGCCAGCAGGGCAGATTTTTTTTTTTATATACCTGTACCAGTCACCCATAATGATAGGATCGGTTATCGAAGCAGCTTAGCCACATATGAGGCAGGGAGGACGACGAAAAAAGACTCATCAAAATCAAAACATATTTTGCTATGCCCTGTTCATATTCGACTGTATGAGCGGAGACATTCCTGAATTCGTCCAGGATAGTGGCAAGATCTCACTTGCCATATGTCACTAGAAATTAGTGAAACATCCCAGAAGGCATATGGCATTCAGGTATCTGAATGGCAAACAGGCAGAGAAAAAGTTTCTTGGGAAAAGCATACATTTGCTATGACTTTATCTGCAATATGGAACGTGTTTGGATTAACCTTGCCGGTGGAAGCCTGCACCACCAAGCTCGTGAAGGTAGGGTGGCGAGTCAAAGGCCAGATCGCCATGGTTGGGCCTTTAACAGCTAGACAGTGGATGACTTAGTGGGTGAGTGGAGCACAACAGACAAAACCACAATGTGAGTTTCTATTGGGGCCTTGGTGAAAGGAAGTAAGGGCTCTGACTCAGCTGGATCAGGCTGCAAGATAAGTATATTTGCCTAAGTCTCTATGGTAGGCAACTGTAGGTCCAACACTTCCACTGCTATGCGTACTACTACAGCCAAAATGGAACCCGGTCATCAATGGGGGTTTCTGGTAGGGAGTCTGACTCTGCTTCAGGGGAAGTATCTTAGTGACTGGCATTCTGCCTATCTAAATACAGGCCACCACGAGTGTAACAAGAGGTAGCAGATTGTCTGCCTCCTCATCACCATCTTTGTCGTGCAGAACATTTTGGAGTCTGTGAATGGTGACAGAATCTCTTCTTAAGAAGGATTCTAGTCTCCAAAAGTACTGATGTCGAGGGAGGAGCTGGAGGCTGCAACTTGGTAATCTCATAACGAGACATACGCTGGCACCGGCAGATGATGGCACTAGATTGGAAATGGCCGTTAGAGTTGAGGCTGGCACGTGGGCGGTGTGAATCGATGAAGCCCCTGGCATAGAAATAGAGCTCCACTCCTGCAGTAACTCAAGTAATATTTACCTTCTGGAAACTTCTGGAAGCAGTATTTCCAATCTAAGATGGTGTTTCATTAGGTTTCATTCAAGCTTCCATATTCAAGATAGCACCCTTTCCTGTGAAGTCATTTTCGGTTTCAAGTGTCTATATGGTGTTGTATTCCTCTTAGGGTGTCCATAAACGGGCTTTCCAGTATCATGTCCTTATATAGGCATAATTCGCCCTGCCCTTAAATAGGCATAAAATCCCAGCCCTTATTTAGGCATTAACCGTGCACTCCAAATACAGGCATGGTCTCCGACATCCGTCCACCCTAACGTCACAACGAGTTCTTGAAGAACAGACCCTTAGGCTGCGGGAGTTTCCCTAGTCCAGGACTATTGATTTCTTCAAGGACTCATATATTATGCATGAACCATTATTCCTTAGGGGTTCATTCATGACGTCTTCCGCTGTCCGACTCACGTCAATGCTAACATTCTGAGGTAATTCTCAGGTATAAATATATCTTCCCTAGCCCCTGTAAATCAGAGGAGACCTCGACTTCAGAGGAGCCCGTTTCCCGGCCTAACGCACTGAGAAGACGCTGTCATCCCTGCACACAGAGAGTCCAGCTTCCAGTGATCTAACTTCCCTTGCGGGGTGTTGGAGTTCGAGTCTGGCAAAGAGATTCCTACCTCTCTCATTCTTCAGGTATGGAGCAGACTAGAACCTAGAGGGACTCTTGGCATACTAGGCATACTGGGGTTAGCGTACTCTTAGTATACCATAGTAAGGAATACTTCACCTACTTCATACCTCGTCCTATACCATGGTTAGGTTAGGTACATTGGGGTAGAACTAGATTAGAAACGCATCGTATGAGTACTCGCATTTTTAGTCTGTGTTATTTATGTAACAGCATATGTACTAAAAGATAATGTTCTCGCAGTATTATTTATTTCTACTGCTCACACTGTACATTATTTATCTTGCATACTGTCTTGTGATCGTAACAGCACATTTTACTTACACCAGAAACAAGACTGTTCAATAAATCTTTTATTGAAACGCCCGTCTATTTCTTTCTGTGTAACTTGGAGAAAACTAAGCATGCACGACTGAGCTGAGTGAAATAGTTATCTATTGTTTCCACGACTCTGGGACACGTTCTGATTCTAAAGGGAAACACAGTGGTCATGTTTTGCGGCTGCCAGAAACTACTCCCTTCTTGTTGTCAAGGAGTTTCTATTGGCCTCTGAGCTAGCTGGCACAAGTAATTAAGTTTAATATACTCGATAGGGACATACTGACCTTAGTCCTATGTCAAACCTATAGGATATATTATTCCAATGCGCAGAGCCTATTAGGGAAATAGGAGCTACACTACAATGGGGAGTTCAGCATAGAACAGGCGTGTCGCAACGTAGTCAGGAAAATTATTTTCTTCGCCTTCTCTCTCCAGTTCCCTGCAGTATATTTCGCAGAGTCGCTACGGACGTCCTCAGTTGCAACACTGTACCATTTCCCTGTGAAGTCTCCAGCTTCCAGCCTTACAGCTGCATGCTGAGTTATCACCCTTGGAGGTTTTTTGCCGTGGCTGTTTTTCTGGCGGCTCCTTCTAAGGTTCACTGTTAGTCGAACAACAAAAAGCATTATGGGAGGAATGCTTGCAAATAGTTTAAACCACTGACAATCATTCTGGATAGCATTACAACCCATTGTTTCACGCTAGCTGTGCCACTTCAGCCAGAGGCTTACCTTGTGCAAATCAGTACTGACCCTGCTTCTCATGGGAACAATTCATCCTGAACTGCCAGGTGAGACCCCTCCAGATGGGAACACAAGCAACCCTAGTCTAATTAAGACCTTGGTTGGCCTCACTAGTGAAGTATAGTTTGTATCCTATCTAGGGCTGGGCGTAGTTGGCGTAGCGCCACTACGCAGAATTTTGGAAAAAATGTGTGGAAAACGAGCGCACGTCCTGAGGGTCCGTGTGCCCGGGACAGGGGTCCCTCGTGCCTGGGCAGGCTCCCGGATCTCCCCGGCCTGGCTGGGTTGAGAAGCAGGGACCGGCCCCGGGGACTGCGTTTCGGTCAGGGCCTGGGGTTTGGGAGCCCCCGTCCTGCCGCCTGCCAGGTGTCCATCTGCCCGGGACAAGGGTCCCTGGCGCAGAGCCCCGGAGACCTGCAAGGGCAGGCGGGAGCCCTACCGCTATGGCTCGGGGCGGGCAGATGGCAGTCCTTTCGGTCCCGGTCATCAGGTCGCACCTCTCCCCTCGGCCATCTGGTCGCACGCAATGCTTTCCAATGGGGTGACCAGATGGCCGGGCCGCCCTGGAAGTCCCGATGAGGGCTCATTTGCCTCCCGGATTCCAACCAGGGCTCCAGGAGGTCGGGCACGTTCGCGCCCAGGGTTCCCTGAGCCTCGCGGTGCGCACGGATTCCCAGAAAGCGGGGTAGCCTTCCTCCGGATTACTAGGGGCAGGGTATGCCGGGACACCCCTCCCGGGCTGGCGGTTCTCTGCCGGGGACCAGATGGGCTATGGAGTGGCCCGAGCGACCGAAGGTGCCAGCCAGAAGCCCTCAGCCGCCTCCTGCAAGCACGCACCGTAGGCACAGGGCCCGGCCCTGCCCTGGCGCGCCCTGGCCGGCGGAGTGGTCCGCGGCTGCATGGGGCGCTCGGGTGAGGACCGGGACTTTGGCGGGCCTCTTCCCCCTGGGGAAGGCTTGACCGATGCGTGAGGGACCGGGGACGGGGGGCGGCCCCCATCCCCTGTCCCTCTCCGAGACGGAACCCAAGCTCACCCGGCACGACGGAACCCAAGCTCACCCTGCACGACCCCCCCAGCGGTGGGGGAAAGCGAATGGCAGTGCATCCCCTGGCTGGTACCACCCCTCCCTCGAAAAGGCCCTGGCGCCGGCTGGGCCCTCCTGCGCCAGAGTCCCGGCCTGACCGGGTTCCGGGCGACTGAGGAGTGGCCCTTCTCATGCGGCAGGGCGGCCTGGAAGAGAAGGGGCCGAGGGCCTGCGAGGGGACACTGGCTCCTCTCGGTGGGAGGTGTGCGGGATGGGGAGCCGCCTGGCTCTTCCCTTCCGGTGCCTCCGACCCAGGCGAGGGTGGTGGTGGGCTGATCGCCAGCCTGCTGGCACAGCTCGGGCCGCCCGGCGACGGACGGCTGATGTGCAGGTGGGGCGACCCTCCCTCGTTGCCAGGTACCTGGTTCGACCCGGTCCCGTGTGGCCGGGCTGAGGGGTTTGAAGACTCGTGTGGTCCCTCCTGGGTTATCCCGGGAGGGACCGGCGGCTGTGGGGCTGCCTGCTCCCGTCGCTCTGGGAGCCCCCTCCCTCGCCCCCGGGTGGGTGGGTGGGGGTGGACTCCCGGGCCGAGCGCCTGGCAATGTTTTTTTTCTCCCAACAGTGCAGTCTGACTCCCAGAGGGGAAGCCTTGAACGGGGTGCCCGGGCCGTCTCGCCGCGCGGGCGGCAGACGGACGGCGTCGCCTTCCTCCCGCCTCTCCTGAGCCCGAAGGTGGGCGAACGTTTTCGAAAAGTTGCCTGTGACTCTTGGCGGTGGATCACTCGGCTAGCGCGTCGATGAAGAACGCAGCTAGCTGCGAGAATTAGTGTGAATTGCAGGACACATTGATCATCGACACTTCGAACGCACCTTGCGGCCCCGGGTTCCTCCCGGGGCTACGCCTGTCTGAGGGTCACTCGATCGTCAATTGCCCCGGGGCTTCCCCGGGACGCGGCTGGGGCCGTCGCAGGGTGAGCGCTGCTTCCCCTTCGTCCCCCCACAAGGTCAGACCCCCCGATCGCCCGTGGCAGGGTCCCTGGCCGGGTCCTGCCGCGGAGGTACGCCGCCGGCGCGCCTAGCCCCGAGAAGGGGTCTGGCGACCGGTCCGCCCTGGGCCAGTCCCGGGGCGCCTGGCTGCGTGCCGTGCGTGGCTGTCTGTGGTATCCCACTGGCTGCCCGCGCACACGCGCCTTGGGCGCCCTCCTCCGCGGCCGGCTTCCCAGCGAGGGCGAAACCCCTCGATGCGATCCGGGGAAAGAGGGTGCGCGCTGCCGGGACGCCAGGCCCCTGCTCCGGCAGGGGGCTGGCCTTCCCCGGCTCCCCCATAACGCTCTGGCGTTTTCTTCCGACTACGACCTCAGATCAGACGTGGCGACCCGCTGAATTTAAGCATATTACTAAGCGGAGGAAAAGAAACTAACCAGGATTCCCCCA